>MU826400.1:0-14492 GCA_029204205.1 Desmophyllum pertusum
CATTTCGCTCAAAAGTTGAACCAAAATTTGTGGGAACAAAGAACGAACTGCAGCGGTTGCGAGAGTCACAGAGATACTACACGGGCAGGGAGATAGATGGTTGCAGTGGTTGCGGTGGTTGCGAGAGTCACAGAGAGATATACACAGGCAGGGAGATAGATGGTTGCAGTGGTTGCGGTGGTTGCGAGAGTCACAGAGATACTACACGGGCAGGGAGATAGATGGTTGCAGTGGTTGCGGTGGTTGCGAGAGTCACAAAGATATATACACGGGCAGGGAGATAGTTGGTTGCAGTGGTTGCGGTGGTTGCGAGAGTCACAGAGATACTACACGGGCAGGGAGATAGATGGTTGCAGTGGTTGCGGTGGTTGCGAGAGTTACATAGAGACTACACGGGCAGGGAGATAGATGGTTGCAGTGGTTGCGGTGGTTGCGAGAGTCACAGAGATACTACACGGGCAGGGAGATAGATGGTTGCAGTGGTTGCGGTGTTTGCGAGAGTCACAGGGAGATATACACGGGTAGGGAGATGAGTCAGAGAATATAAACAGACAATCTTTTAACATATTCTTAATGATACGCCAAACCATATATGCGTAGTCAAATAATCGCTAGTTGCACAAATCTCTGACACAACAACAAGCAATGAGAATATAGCCGCGATTAAGCAGCGCATAGTAACTTTGTTACTGAGTAAACAAACACGGCTTAAAAGCAACATAATCAAAGTTTAAGTTTCATATTTTTGTCAATCCTTAATTAGCCAATATATTAGGATAAGCGGATTAAATGTGAAAATATTTTATATTTATCTCGTGACCACGCCCTGATCTAAATAGCCTTGAAGCTGGCATATATCTTAGTAGAGATTGAATGAGAATTATAGAGATTAGACCAAACTATATACCGCCCCCTCGCCTAGTACGTGGAATAAGTCGATGAACTAAGGACCTATTGCCGTGCAAATGGACACTCGTTTAATTCATACGACTCGAAAGCCCCCGCGGAATCTACCCATCTCAACCCACACCTCGCTACCCCTACTTACACCAACCCAACCCCTCCATCGATGAAACTTACATCATTAGATATTGTTGTTGTTTATATTTTAATATGTAGTTATAATGTATGATTCATTTAATTTATTTTTTATAATATATTTAATTATTTTTCGACTCCGCACTCCGCACATACCAGCGACGCCGCAATCCCGCCAATCCGCAATACCGCAATCCCGCGCACTCCTCATTATTCGGAACAGCCGCATTCTGAGCCGGCATCTATTTAAACAATTTCCCCCTCCCCCCCCCCCCCCCACTGTCTCGATACGTGCCTGAAACTCCTAACAAAATTGAGCCTTCAATAATAGCTATAGTCCTGAAGTTTGCTAATCGTGCCCAATTCACAAATAAAACCTGCTTCCCGCAACTATTTTGTATGCGCCATAAGATTAAAGAAAATTGCGTCAGAGCTTTTAGCCGAGCGCTATAAGAGTAACTAAAGTCATGAAGCTCACACAAAAAATGGACGACCACTTCATTAAGTCTGCCTCCAATCTTAATATATCGCCACAGATCCCCTAAAAGGGCGCTACGTATCACACTTAAAGTGCCCGAGCTCATGCATGTAACTCTCGCGAGTGCACTAAATGCTGAACACCACCTTTTTGCAAAGCCTACCCGACGCCTAGGAATATCGGCCACAGACCACCTAGCCTACTCGGGCACGGACCAACAAAAAAGGTCAAGATACATCTCAGAGACCCGCTACCCAGTGCTCAGTGAGACACAGCATCAATGTTGCTCCCTCAAAAGCAAACAAATTTCTCCCAAAAACCCAATCACTCCCCTCACCCGCCCCCACACCTACCACCGTCTACTGCGCCCCCCCACCACCCCCCCCCCAAAATAAAACGTCCGCACCCACCGAGCAGACCCCACCCATAAAAAATACTACACTAAGCACAAGCCATTAAATGCGTAAATATAGCCCTATATATTATAGAATGCAGATCCAGATCAGTCATCACAATCTATAAACCCTTTAGCCATAACCGAAATTCGCCCACATTTAAAAGCATTATGCAATTGCAGAGTCACACTACACCCGACTTTTACCCCAAATAGGCTGCCCCATGTGAACCAGAAACTACTCGACCGCCTAACTGTTGCCCTAAAAAATAGACCCGTATGCAGAACTGTAGGAACGAGGAAGATTCTGCAAAATGGATTAATTGTTATATTAATTTTCCAGGAGCACCAAAAACTGCATAAATTTAAATTAGTGCGCCAAGTGCCATAGAGTTTTACAAAAAAAGTTTCAACATACACTGTCATTCTCTATCCTTCTCTCTACTTTCGGCAGTTCACCACCATATACTACCCCTTTCTTATATTCTTCCTAATAAACTCGGCCGCCTTGGCACCAACTTCCTATCCAGCCGCGAAAGTTTTGACTCTATAACGCTCAGTTATAAGCGGAGCTGAAAAATAGACACCGCGAAGCAAATTAGTGGCCAGATCAGCTCCGATCCAGCCAACTTTCGCCCCCCCGCTTCCCCAGTTTCCCTTTTTTTTCTTTTTTTTTTTCAACAAAAATTGAACAGGTATTTACCAGCATAAACATCTGGTAAGAATTATGTTAAGATCTCACAAAATTAATGCCCACGATTACAACAGATCCATCCTTATTCCTGCAACATGATAGATGCGGCCTCAAATCTAATGACTTGTCACCCTGCTTAGATAGCATGGCACGTCCACAAAACAGAACGCACCTGATGGTTAAGACTCCAAAGTAAGCGACATCATATGACGCCACGCGATAGCATAGCTTTAGGGCTAAAACTGAAGAATCCCAATACATCCATGCAAATCCAATACATGAACAGAAATAAACAGCCTCCTAGTAAACCACGTCCAGGTACGCCAAGCCATAAAGCAGAAAAACACTAAATAAATAACCTTTAGATCTAGAGCCAAAAAATGTGCTGGCTAACATATCTGACCTATACAATGCCAATGCCGCACTACCGAACCTCATACGCCAAGGGGGATACGAGGCGCCATCAAAGACGCACTCAAAGATTAAAAACTATAAACATAAACTACTATGTAAAATATAAAAATAAAAAAGCGGAACCAACGAAGCGACAGTTAGTCATAGACTACGACCGAACGGACCACTAACAGCACAAATTAATACTTTCCCGCTAAAACTCTTAAACACCGCTAAAGCGTCCCACCGCGAATACCAAAGCCATCACCGTATCGTGCCCCCGATCAATTCCAGACTAGCATCGTTCCATACGTCACTCAATCGTCAGAAATTACCCAATACAACATGCTAACGTCTCAAAAAAGAACAAATTGCCAAAACTATTTAAAATCTTCCTATTAGTTTCTACCCAAATGGCCATTTTTAGCCGAACGTATGCAAGAGCCAAATTTCGGGATGATAGCACCATGAAAATGCCGTTTCATGAAGACCGTGATTCTAGGTTCATAAGCTGCCAAGAATTCGGTCCAGTGCTGCCTTTGCCAACCACCTCAATTATCTATGAAATTAGAATATCCGACTAATAGAACCAATAGCGCGCGCGCTTCATACAACTCTATGAGCAGAGCCCAACTGATCGGAGATCTAAATGACAATACGAACTTCACAAATATGACAAGCGTAAACGAAAAAAGGCGTAAGAAGTATCCAAAACGATAACGCTCTCACAAATACGTGACAAATGAAACCGTTTTCGCCTTTACGAAAGAACTACGGCATTAATTAACTTTAATAACGTCCCCAGCCTCACGCAAAACATTATTTGTAAATCTAGCGGAGATAGTACATATATTAATTTCGCTCTTTCCTATAACACAAAGAACTAAAAAAAAATAAAAACAAGAATAGTATATACGGGACACCGCCAATCTCAACCCCTCCAGCAGAAGCTATGCTCGACTAGCTAACTCGGCACGACCCTGCGCACATAGAAATTGATCAGCAACGGTTCCAAGAATCGCTGCAATGGCTCTATGCCAAGAATCCGCGCAAGAGAACGAACGACCGTGTGCTGCATTGCCACCGCGAGTATTTGGCCCGCCATCGATTAGGCATGCGCACGTCTCTCGATAATCTCTAATAAATTGCTAGCGCCCTCTATTACTGTTTTCCCCACATATCGTTAACGAATAGATCTGAAACCACCTAGCCAGTTTGTAGGCAAAATCATCTTCGCAACATAAGCGAATCAGGCGAATTGTTTTGTGAATTATCATGCCACACAAGTTATACAATGACCAACTAAGCCATATGTAGCACATAACTTTGAGACAATTTGAGTCAGTCGCTATACATGTTCCGGCTTCGATGCTACAGCCGATTTAATAAACTCCCCCACGCGCCGGGGTTTTTTTAGCTCTAAATTCTCCGCCATATATAACCGCTTCCAACAAAAGTCACTATCCAGCAATATAAATTCGCAAAACGCCGGATAATCGATCGGCATCGATAAACAAACTTAGGAGCCTAAATCTTGCGAATTCCGCCACCTTCCTTTTCCTTCTTTTTCATCCCCCCTCCCCCATGTTAACTACAGCTTACGTCTACACAGGAAAAATTACGCTCAGAAGATCAACTGCTTACTTAAACAAAGAAAAGCCGCCCAAAAGTAAAAAAAAGAACGCAGAAGAGCAACGACCCGCCGATTCGCCAACCTGTAAATAAACAAAAAAATTAAAAAAAGGACGCTATTAGGATATTAGAAACTGTCGCCCGTCAATACCCTAGAAGATCAGATCTTAAAAAAAGTTAGCGCACTATAAGCCCATTAGAGCAGCGACGAGCGCCTGTGTGACGTCTATGACATCCCCCAACTCCACCCCCCCACCCAAATAAATAAATATAGACCGTAATAGCGACATCACACGAGAATTGCTCTCGCGTGATGCTCATCAGGAGGCACAGAATTTATAAACCCCGCCAACCGAGGCCTTCGGCACTCGCTTCCGCGAGCAGCAACATAAGTTACCTCCTGCGTATTTACATAATGAAAGTGCTAAAAGTGAGACGCCTCCGATGAGCCAATCCACGGCGACTGACGCAAAATAGAATCCTCCTGACCGATATATATATTCTTAAGCTACTAACTCTCCTAAATTCGACGACTTTCGAGCGCGATATTTTTTAAAAATACACAGAAAACACTGCCCAACAGTTTTAGCGCAACTAAATAATACAATAAAACTTATGCTTAATTATAGCTCATAACGCACTAACACAAAAAATATTTCTCAGCATCTAGCAAAATCATCCAAATGAAAAAGTATCAAGCGTTGCTCATCCTTAATATGAGTTAAATTCCATAGCCTCGTGTACCTTATACAAGCTTAAGTTCCGCCTCCACTCTAACTCCTCCCCAAGAATAGTCATAAATAAACCCGTTATTATTCGTCAACTCTATTCTATATGTATGTTAGTGCAAAGAGAATCTCAATAATAATACGTTCAAAAATCCCGACGTTCCACATTTCCCCTACCCCTCCCCAACTTCTTCCCATACGCCTAAAAAGAAGCAAATTATAAGCGTAACCAATTCTACAAAGACAAAACATACCGTTCTTGTCTTATTTTATCTAACGCTTAATACCCATAAATGCCTAAGAGAGGATAGCATGTGCGGCCTAAATATGAGGCCATACCGGAAAACATTTTAGACATTGGTAACACCCACAAAAAGCCCGGCTACCAACCCACGAATTTTAACCCCAACAGCGAAGCTATCATATTCAAAAAGAAATAGCGATCTCGTTTACCGGAAAAAGATTGATTAAGAAGCTTTCTACATAGTTTGCAGAGAAATAGAACCGAGACAGAAATTGCAGCCAGAAGATCCTAAAGGGACGCGAGCGGGCGTAAATCGTAGCTACAGAGACTCGACGGCTCACAGCCACTTACTATATGGTTAGGGGGGCAAAGGGGCGGGGGGGAGCGCAAAATGCATTAGCGTCATAGCTAGGCCATAAGCAAGTGGCTAGACACACCGCTTGCAAGACGACCGATCCCATCCGAGAGGCTCCGCAAAAATATCCACCGACAGATAAGCCCCGACGCAGCCCCGCAGCAATTAACACCGCCCGAACCGTAAACAGCTACCCCAACCAACTTCTGTTCCTAACGCATTCCCCGTTTTAGACACTATGCCTCATAGATAATGAAGGCTAAAGTACTAATAACAAAGTTGAAAATACAGCTAGAATATTTACATAACAATTAACACGGAAACAGATATTTTTGCATTTTTCACCAATACATCGCTTCAATCGAACTTAGAAGCATTTCAGTCGTCAAATATTTCTATTTGTAATACATTTTGGAATTTCTTTTTGTCTCCGTGACGATCATTTTATCGATATTTGAACAACATGTGTTCGCCAGTTTGTTTGTCTAGGATAGAACATGTTTACATTCGCAGCTACGAGGGTTATTCTGATTGGATAGTAGCCTCACTGTGTAAATAGTTCACATCGAATCGAAAACAATACCGTTTCGTTTCTGAGGAAACGAAACAAAAAGGTACGAAGATCAACCCCTTCACTTTCATATCCAAGTCCCACCCCCCACCCCCACTGTCGGCAAAAGCCCTCCCTTTCTTTTTCCCGATTTGAAAGAATCATCATATGACTCATATAGATGGAGGCAAATAAATGGTAAATGTACCGATTGAACATGACGTTAATAAAACACGGTGTTCCATTTACCGTTTCTACCCTCTCTCATGACTCTGTAAAGTGAGGAAACGGACGGCGGATGGCGGATGGCGGACGGCGGACGGCGGACAGCGGAAAATAAAAAATAATAATAATAATTAAAATAAATAAATAAATAAAAATTGAAATAAAAAAAATAATTACAGTCAAAATACTCAGCGCGTTCCGCCCAAGGGTGAATTAATGAATTCATTATTGCAACTTTGATTTCATTAATCGTTTCAATAATCCACTCTTCAAATGAAGAATCGAAAATTCAAAACAAGACTCGATTCAATACTCGAATGTTGATTTGATTAATAGGCAAAATATCTCTTTCCATCCCCGTGAGACAGACAGCAAATCTGGAAAACAAAACGAAAATTTTGAGCGATTGAATGATAAAAGAACACAGGGATTTGCTTCCAATTCCACGACTGCGACGGCTTTTCAATCAGACCGTTGGTTGAATGGCCGGTATGACAAACCGCAGGAAAGTCACGAACGTTTGTCACGCTTGCATTTGGCTCTTTCCTTTGTAAATAATTAGTCGTCTATTTTCTTCCTGTAGTTATTTCATTGTTATTGTCGAAAAGTTGCAAAAACAAAGTGGAGATTTCAAGCCCCTTTGACTTGAATTGCGACAGCAGACATTCTTTCGTGCACGCTCCTCTATGTCGCTGTCAAATATGCAAATTCGCTAGCAGTCGTAGACTGAGCGAATCTCTGTCTTTTTTTTATCTAATCGCGGGATCAAATTTCTGCTTTGTTTTCCCAGATTTTCCTAATCAACTCTCTCATGGGGGCATGGGACAAGAATATATGTTATTACCATTACATCAAATCAACATTCGAGTATTAGGATCGAGTCTTGTGTTTGAATTTTCGATCTTTTTTCATGTGCAGAGTGGCATTATTGGAAACGAGTAATGAAATCAAATTGCAGTAATGAATTCATTAAATAATTCACCCTTGGGCGGGGAAATCGCAGCTGAGTAATTGACTGTAAAATAAATAAACAAAAAATAATAAATGCCGAATTAATGAGAACTAAAGCGAAATGCATATGTGTACAAATAAACTATAATTAGGTGCGTTTGATATTACTCATGCGAGACATGCATCAAGCAATCGACAAATCGAGAATAATTTTCATCAATCGCGAACGGATTGCGTTATTTCTTTCAAACTTCCAAATTTAACTCGAATATTCAACCGTAAACTTTATACATGTTGATTTGATTAATGACAAAATATCTCTTTCCATCCCCGTGAGAGAGGTGATAGTAATTCTGTAAAAACCAACGCAGAAATTTTGAGTGATTTGATTAAAAAAGAACGAAAAAAAGGACACGGGGTTTGCCCTTGATCCACGATCGCGACGGTTTTTCATGGACTCGAAATTTGCATATTTGACAGGGACGCCGAGGAAGCATGTTCTTGCTGTTCGCAATTCGAGTCAGATGATTTTTTTTTGTCGATATCACCACTTTAGTCAGCAAGTTTACTGAAATTTCCTCTTCGCTTTAGCAGACAATAGCAATTAAACATAGAAACTACAAGAGATAAGATACAATAACGAATTATTTGCAAAGTGGAAAAAAGCCAAGCGTGGACAAGGGTGGTTTTCGGTGACTATCCTGGCGGTTGGGTAAGCTGTCAACTGTCGTGATCTGATCTAAGCCTCCAAACACTTTCAGCTGTATAATTTATATGTGTGACAAGAGAATTGCCCCTCCGGACGGGCGTCCACTGGAAACGTAAACGGCACGAGCATCTTGTGGCATGTCCGAGTGGAGCGCACAGAATGCATTGACTGGCCGTCCTTGTGGCACAAAACAGCGAGCAAATCATCCTTAGCACTTGGTTTGAAGCAGAAAACAATCCAGCAATGTGAATGTACACAGATTTTGGGCATAAGAGCTTTTGGCAACTTTAGCTGGAGCCGTCCCCCACCAAGATGATGTCCGCAATTGGCGGGGAAAAAACAAAACCTCCGGTTTTTTCCAACGATTGCTGAATGTGGAACGGGCATTTGGGCAGAACCCTTGTGCCACGTTCCGTCCAACCGCAGTTTAACCGACAGCGACCCCTGGACTCTACTAGGCACACTTATCAACTCTCAGACCCGCGAACACGAAATAGGGCGCCACCCGGCTATCCCACTCTCGAGGAACCTCGAACACGAAATGTTACGCGAACATATACACTTTCAAAATCGCGACCACGAATACTACGGACTACACCACTATCAAGCTCTACAACTATCAACTAGGGGAAAAAACAATCAACTAGCGAAAAAAATGGCGAAAAAAACAGGCGAAAAACACGGCGATCGATAACACATGGTACCAGCTTATCTATCAACTTGTGTATCAGCTTGTATGACATCACAATGCAGGCTATTGTAAATTGACCAATCAACGACTTGCAACCCCCGCAACGGAAGTGAAACGGTTGACCCAATCAGAAACTGACGTTTTTCCGAGAGCTTCGTAATAACTGTTCTGGCGGCCGCTGTAGCCATTATCCTTGTGTTTCAAATATCACCAAATGCAGGGAAAATATGCTTCAAACGGCAATGTATACCAAAGAGCGCTACTTCGTCGACGGTTTGAGCGTCAAAAGATCCGTCAAAATAGTTTTATAATTCCACCAAAGCTTCCAGCTTACGCCGCCATGTTGAAATCTTTCGGTCCCAGTTTCTATTACATTGCCCGGTAACATGTACGTCACGGACCAACCTCGTTCCCAGGGTCTACTCCGCTTTCAAGATGGAAAACGCTGCGAAAATCAGGCTTAAAATTTGCTTCAAAAATGCTCAAAAATTGCTCGACAGATGGAAAAAAAATGCTCGTAAGATACGAAAGAGTTACGTGTCTCCCGGCATGTGTCCCATTTCTCAAATCAAATAACATTTTCGTTCTATCAATCCTGCTGTTCATGTGACGCGACTAATGCCAAAAAGGTACAGGATAATTTTAGAAACTTTCTCTATGGCATTACTGATTCAATATCCGCTTCCAGCATAGTTTATCAGTTAATGAGTGCATTAAAAATCTAAGGGTCATGGGTGGCTCAGTATACTCAGCTACAATATTGGAAAAAATGTTTTGTGACTATTCTCATCATTTGGGACTATTTTTGTTTCAGTTCGTTGAAATCTAGCGGATACTGAATGGGGGGCTTAAAATACACTTAATTCCACTTTGATTCCCCCTTTCGCTCCTATACAGTGTTGAACCTCAAAAACCATCCGTTTAAATTTGACAGTGTGTTGTCTGGTGATTAAACATTGCAGCCGGGAAGGAGGGCATAAACATATATAATCGAATTTTCAGGCGAAAATTTGCGCAAGGGTGTCACAAATTTATAAATTATTGGTCCAGTATTGTAGGTGGAATAAACCGCGCTGGAAACGTAGAACGTTGGCTAAGTTGTTTGCTGGAGGGCTCTACGTTTTAAGGACGGTTGTCTCCTAATACCAAAGTATTTTTGCGCGGTTTATGACTATGCGAGAAAAGCAGATCTTTATAGCAAGGGCTATTGGATTCCAAAAGAAAATTGGGGTAACCACTCATTTTTCAGAGATAATCAAGCTTCAATCTGGGAAAAAAATGCTGAAATAGCATGTGCTCGGGAAAGAAAGAAAACATTTTTTTAGGCAGATTCCCTTTGAATTTGCCTTGACCTTACACGAAAGTAACAATAAATATAAAAATCTTTTTTAAAATACTTAACAAATGGTAATATAACAACTACTGTTTTGTGTGTTTGTTTAATTGAAAAAATCATCGCAACGTAGCCATTATCAACCCTGACAAGCTCTCCTCTGGTATACCCAAAAATACAGTCTAAATAACTTTTGCACACAACAAAAAATTAATCATATGTTTAATAGGCTTACCGCTTCCATTTTATAAGCCATAAAAAGTAGGGTTCACCACGCGTTTTTGTAAGTTATATGAAAGAAAACGACCATAATATTTCCCTGCCGAGCTTAGCCTTTTAAAAAAAGAAAAAAAAAAAAGAAAAAAAAATTTTTTTTTTTTTTGCAATGTGTTTTCTGTATGTGGCGCGCGCTTGAGCGCGCGACAATGACGCGAGAAATTATGCGGCAGAATTCCGCGCAGTAACAATAGGAGGCACCGTCCTTATAACACAACAAAAAAACATGTTCCTCTCATTTTTTTTAAATTTCATTTTACGTAAAGGTAGTGTCAATCAGTAATAAAAGCTGTCATTTGTGTCCGAAGAACTCAAAATTCCGCTAGAAATTATGCTTTGGCCGTAGAAAATTGCATTGTTGCTTTGTTCCACAAAAGCCAAAAAGTTGCTTCAAACGGCAAAAGCTGCCAAAAAGTTGCCGAGCACAATTTGTATATTTTGCATGTTTACCCGAAGACAATATATTTTACGACTAAAAACTCAAAGTTGATCAAAGTAACCTAGTGGTATTCATAGGCCCCGGTTGTTTGAAACTCACTTAACCCTTTTCACTCCCAAGAGTGCTAAGTTGAAAACTGAGAAAAAAATCTTGAATTTGCAAAATTGTTAAAAAAAAAACAGTACAAACATCGCCATTACAATCCAGTAGTTTACTGGGTTTACAAACTCCGCCATTACAATCCAGTAGTTACTGGGTTAAAAACTCGCCATTACAATCCAGTAGTTGACGGGGTTACAAACTCCCCATTACAAAACACGCCAAGTAGTTACTGGGTTACAAACTACCCCCCCCATTACAAACAACCCCATGTAGGTTACTGGGTTACCAAAAAAACCTCCCCATTGAATAGAACTTTGAAAGCTACTGGTTAACAGTAACTAAAGAATCACAAATGTAAATTTCAGACTAAATTTGATAAAACGTTCCTCCAGAAATTTCATACTAAACTATAGATTTCATGCAAACATTGGGCCCTCATGAGTAGCTTTTAGTAAGGGCCACGTAGTTTTTCCCCTCAGATCACGTTCATATGGCTCAGTAAATTGTCGATCAATTAGCTTTAGCAAACTAGCTTGTCACTGACAAATCACAGAACATTATATCTACTCTAAGTGAACAGCTAAAACTCATCAAACGAAAATGTTTTACTCGCATGAGCGTTTGAAGTCAACTTGAAGCCATTCTTTCGCGACTCGCTGCGAAACTTGGGGGCTGTTTGTACGCCATTTTAACCAATATCGCCGATGTGAAAAACACCTGGTGAAATGGGGAAGCCAGCCTTCTGTTATATCAACACATTTTTTATAAGACTTTTTAGCCACAGAAAAGTTCAAGTTCCAAATTAACGTTATGACCCCCCTCCCCACCTCCCTCTTGCTGTCCATAGAACTCTTGTAAATTGAATTAATTTAGGCATGTCCTTTGAGGTATGTTTTATAAAATTTCGACAGATGTATTGTACAGCTCCGCAAATTACATTATAGATTATCATTACAAAATTACTTGACAGTAGTTTCGGTACTTTGATAACGGGCCGCTTAAAACTGGAGGGGTTTTGTGAAGACAAGCGCGGTTGCTGGGGGAAATCAAAGTTCAATCTGAACCGTCAACGCTTGTCACCTCAGTTATCAATGTCATGTCGAGGTAGCTGCTTCTCCCATGTGCTTGCAGTGCGAAAATGGCTAAATTGCTCCCTTCTCGTGCTTACATTATGGCATTATTGCCATTACTGAGAGTGGAGTTTAGGAGCCTGAAAAAAAAATTCACAGTTTTCTCACACTTTCATCAAAACGGCGCGGGTGTTAAATTCACGCGGACATGTTATTTGCCAATTTTACGTGAAGTAGTTTTTGCTGTAACGGGTGTCAATTTCCCATGTCTAGCTTGTTTTCATCGCGCAGAATACCGTCTTTAATCTCGAAATTTATAGGATAAACGAATCTTGGTGACACGAAAACTAGGCTCGATTTCTGCCGCTAAATATTCAAAGTGTAAAAAAAAATCGGGGTCACCGTCCACGCCATTCCTCGATTTTTTAGCGGGGATCATTTGTCGGTCCACTCTGGGGATCATTTGAGGTTCGGGATCATTTGCGGTCCAATTTCGGGATCATTTGCGGTCGGGGATCATTTGCGGTCCCGGGATCATTTGCGGAGCTGTACAGTATAATCCAGTAGAAAAAAATATATCAATTTATTTCTGCCAGGCCGATCGAAAAAAGTCTAACTTTGTTTTCAGTTTGTCTAAAACCTCAAATTAAATGGATTTTGTTTATTTGCGCCTCAGTGAATTTGACGTGATGTATAATGGCAATAAACGAACTGCGGTTTGTCGTAAAACGCCCTAGTCTGAGGGAAAAAAGGCAAAAAGAAAACCGAAAAACGACCCGACACCGATTGAATAAATGAAAAAAAAAAAAAAAAAACGGACGGGGAGGAAGCTACTCGGCCCCCAAGCCTGATTGAGAGCAACTCCTTGGAGTCACAGATCTCAAATCTCACACGGGGAGAGGTTATCCGGCCCCCAACCCATATGAGGATAACCCCTGAAAGCTCGATTCGATACTGCGGCTCAGATGCTAAATGACTTTCGCTGTAACCGCGGCACGCCGCAATCACCACTAGGCCACCTTGACATCGCACGGCTGATTAGCTTTTTTTTAAGCATCAATAGTAGGTGTCTGCAGTTGGCTAATTATGGAGGTCCGCAGGGACTGAGAGTGCGTACTTTGACAGACGCGTTGAGAAATGGCTTGAGAAAGCCGGCCTTTAAAAGAAAATTGAAATCTAGCGCGGTTAATTTGCTGCCGTGAATTTATTTTAAGTCCGGCAAACTTCATATACCACACGTTCTGGACGTTACCGAAAAACAAAACATGTGTTTGACCCGAGCGAGAGAATCCAGTTTTTGGCTGGAGATGTTCGTCTCGGCTCCGCGGTGAAGTGACGAACTGAGGCACCGAATTATAATTCCTACTGACAAGATGCGATATTAGGTTGTCTTGTGGGTCTTGTATAATAAACCGTTAATAAATAAATATATTGAAGCATTTATACAGGATAGCTTTTAAGACCTTGAACGTCATTTTGTTTCTGAATTAGAATTTCCTATTAGCCAAAAATAGAGATATTCCAGTAACTACTGGATTGTAATGACGGGTTTGTAACCCAGTAACTACTGGGGTTGTAATGGGGAGTTTGTAACCCAGTAAATACTGGATAGTAATGGGGAGTTTGTAACCCAGTAACTACTGGATTGTAATGGCGAGTTTGTAACCCAGTAACTACTGGGAGTGTAATGGGGAGTTTGTAACCCAGTAACTACTGGGAGTGTAATGGGGAGTTTGTAACCCAGTAACTACTGGATCGTAATGGCGAGTTTGTAACCCAGTAACTACTGGATTGTAATGGCGAGTTTGTAACCCAGTAACTACTGGGAGTGTAATGGGGAGTTTGTAACCCAGTAACTACTGGATTGTAATGGCGAGTTTGTAACCCAGTAACTACTGCATTGTAATGGCGAGTTTGTAACCCAGTAACTACTGGGAGTGTAATGGGGAGTTTGTAACCCAGTAACTACTGGATTGTAATGGCGAGTTTGTAACCCAGTAACTCAGTACTGGGGTTGTAATGGGGAGTTTGTAACCCAGTAACTTCTGGGAGTGTAATGGGGAGTTTATAACCCAGTAACTACTGGATTGTAATGGCGAGTTTGTAACCCAGTAACTCAGTACTGGGGTTGTAATGGGGAGTTTGTAACCCAGTAACTTCTGGGAGTGTAATGGGGAGTTTGTAACCCAG